>CM077667.1:24831759-24849259 GCA_039707655.1 Elymus sibiricus
CCGAAGGGAAGGAAGAAAAACCAAGTGAAAGAAAGAGATCGCAATGGTCTAAGATATAGTCAGTGAACAATAACTCAGATCTGATGTCGGATCGAGACATTCGGCCTTGACTATCAACTACAGATTGGTTGAAATTGAAACCATTTAGGTTGAAAGCCATAGTACTAATACCTAAAGCAGTGAACCAGATTCCTACTACAGGCCAAGCAGCAGCCGCGGTAAGACAGAGGATGCAAGCGTTATCCGGAATGATTGGGCATCCCTTCCATCCGGCACAAGGCATGTTTCTTTAACGATTTTCTTACCTTTGGACCGGAACCTTTAGCTGTTTCCTACTCGGTCTTTTCTTTGCCGAAGCCGATGTCCTTTCATTCCAAACATTCCCATAGCATCTTCTTTCCCTTGCCAATACAACTAGAGAATCGTAGTCCTCGTTCTTTGGCCCAACCAACCGCAGACCGAAAATCCAAAAAGTGCGTCACTTTTTCTCTTTCACATACACCGGGAGAAAGCGATTTTATGCCCTCCCGAAGGAAAACGTTTGGGCCGGCTGGAGCTCGACACGGTGAGCCAGACATCAAGCAAAAATGGACATACAATCAAAGAGTTCATGAATGTTCAGGAAGAAGAGAATCCCACATCGACGGGAAGGTTTGGCACCTCGATGTCGGCTCTTCGCCACCTGGAGCTGTAGGTGGTTCCAAGGCACGAAAGCTATAACCTTAGAAGAGGAGAACAAATCGCAGAAATGAAATTAAATCTGATTTTCGACGGAATCAAAAAGACATATCTGGTAGAATCGTAACCATAGAATACGACCCTAATCGAAATGCATACATTTGTCTCATACACTATGGGGATGGTGAGAAGTCTCTAGCATGACCAATTGATAAAATGTGGAGGAAAGTAGGGGAAATGGCCGATACTACTGGAAGAATTCCTCTTTGGCTGGGACTGAGACAGAGAGAGGGGAGCATAGCCCCTATGATCCCGGTAAAGAGTTCCAACTAAGCTCTTCTCAGGTTCTTGCTCTTATTCTTATTCTTATTCTTATTCGGTGGAATACAAGAGTTCTGAAGCTCCTTTCTTTCAAGTGAAAGTTGCCTATCTTTCTTGGTTCGCTCTACCATAATTTTTTGCGGATAATCCCAATTTTGGTTTAATAGTACATCCCAATAAAGGACGATACATGAAAAATCTCTATATACGATATTTATGACACAGAATGTTGTTCTTTCAACATGATTCCCCGGCGGAAAACTTTTTCTGAGTGGGGTAAAAGAACTTGGAATCGTCGATCTCTTCCTTCAAGATTGCTCTAAGGTAAGGTCCTTCAAGAACAGCATTGCGGTCGCCTAAAAAGCACACAGGAAAATCAAAGAAATGGATATTTAGAGCCACTTTAGAGCTCTGGCACCACTCCGTTCGACCTATCAGCTCCCCAATGCTTGAGCTTAGTTCAGAGTTGCCTCAGCGCGCTCGAGTAATAACTGGGAAAATCAAGGCTGGACAGGTCTTCGAGCCAACTTCAGGAAGAAATGCAAGTGAAAGAGAATGCTCTCGAGGGCGCAGGAGTCTTTTTCTGTCTTGATTATTTGAAATCCAAATCGAAATGCCTCAACTTGATAAATTGACAAAGACATTGTTTGTGGAGAAAGAGGTGGCTTTTCCCGGATGAAATGAAACATTTGATTTGTGTAACAGGAGAAAGATTTCCCACACCTAAAAAATCCCGATTGGAAAGAGAGAAACTTGACACGCTATAGTGACAAGCTGTTATCTCATTGCTCCTTTTACTAGCACCTTTGACCTCTATCGCTCAGAGCACAAATCGTTGAAAGAAAAGGGCCGCATATTTTCGCTAGGGAAAAGCTGAAGCTAAGGGGAAGCAGTGGATTTCCCTTCAATCTCTCTCATAATCAAGCTGAGATATGATGCTGTTTCATCCTAGAATTATGAGAAATCCCTTGTTGGCTGGGACGGACCCTTAGTATAAGATAAGCCCGGTCTTGACTCTTCTGTGTGGTATTCATTCTCGTTCGGCTCTTGGAATAGCGATTCATACAAGCTAAATCTTCTAATCAATGGTGGGCCAATAATGAATTTTTTATGAACATAAAGGCCCAAGGTATGGAATCCTAGAAAGAGGCTAGCCCTCGTTCCAGGGTTGGATGCAACATTTCTATGTTATAGATAGGTGAGTTGAGCAATACTTGTTTTCGAGGATTTCCACAAGTCCGTCCGAGTTGAGGGGCATAAGGGCCTTTATGACACAATCAACAATTCGATTCATTTTCAGTTAGGTCTTGCTCTAGCTTCTTTAGGGGTTATTACTTCCTTAGTAGCTCATTTTGCTGGGAGGGGAACAGACGGGGGTCAGAGGGCATTTTCTCAAGCTTGTGACCTGATCTTGACCCTCGGCCCGATCATCCAATTCGCTCCGACGATCCAGGCATGGTTCAGTAGTCAAAGCAAAAAGGAAGCGACTCATAGAATGGCAGAGGCAAATAGAGCTCTTGCACATTTTGGAAAGAAAAGGGAAATCCCCTGAAATAAAGGATTTTTACTACGTTACCCTCAAAAAGAAGAGGAAGACAAACTAGCCAAGAGACAGAAAAAGAACCATCTCCCAAAAATGTTTCTAAAAGATTACTGGTAAGCCATCTGGGCCAGGAGCAACCACCAAACCAATAGAACAAAGGTTAGCTCTGCAGCTAGTCCACAAGCAAGGGTTGTAGGTCCATTACCGTCCGGCGTCTTTTCGTCTTCTTGCCTGAGTTTCATATAACTCAACCTCGCTTTCCAAAAAACCAAACAAGCTCATCTCAAGCATCTCAAGTTAGTCCTGGACATTCTAAGGTCACCGGAATGAATAGCCCACTTGTTTCGGGCAAGAATGAATGGGACTGATCGACTCGAGTTACCGAGCGACCTCCACTCTTCGACTCGAGCTTTCGCTTCTGCTTTTCTCTTGTTTTGATCAGGTGTCAAATGTGATGCTGTACCTGGTCGTTCAAATCTTACCTCCATCTCTATTTCAGAACTATGAGACAGAATATTCTGTTTTCTTATTTACTCTTTACTTTATTTTTTCTATTTAAAGTGGATCAATTTACATAATGTATCTATAAACAAAGTCTTGAAGGCCAGGCAGTCAGCCAAGGAAGGAAGTTATGGTGTGGAAGGTCAAGGAAGTTGGTGAACTGATGACAGGGAAGCCGGCGACCGAAGCCCCGGTGAACGGCGGCCGCCCCTGATAATTGCGTCGTTGTGCCTGGGCTGTGAGGGCTCTCAGCCACATGGATAGTTCAATGTGCTCATCAGCGCCTGACCCGAAGATGCCCGTCCCCTCGCCCCGGCATAGCGCTTCGCTTCCGGTTCTTCGGAAGAATCAACTGACTTCTCCCTTCTTCATTGATCCGGGCGCCGGCATTTATCAAACCGAAGGGCATCCGCTTGTAGCAGAAGGAAGGGGAATAGCTTCTCATCATATTGCTGCGGGTACATTGGGTATATTAGCGGGCTAATCTTTCACTGAATACCGAGTAAAGCAAGCAAGAAAGAGGGAAGGAGCAGCTGTTTTCGAGCTAGGCTCGATCCCTTTTTCATCCACTTCTCAAAATTGACTCAAATGGTTGACTGAACTTCACAGAGGACTAAAGCCGGGAACTTAAACTAATGGTTTTGCCTTTCCACTTCCCAATCGAAAATCTATTTTACGGTATAGGCGCTTATGACCTCCCCCTCTATGTCGCACGACCTCTTAACATTACACCACTGAATCCCCAATCCTTTGCTTGCTGTGCAGTGACAACTCAACAGCATGACCCGTACCAATACCTGCAAGAACAAAGGGCTAAAAAACTAGATAGAAGAACTAGAGGCCGCCAAGGTCTTCAACCATTAGATTTATTTCTCTTGAAAGTTGAAAGCGGGTTAATTCTTTTACAGACGTCTTTTTTTAGGCGGTCGACACGAGCAATCCAACCCGTCGGATTTCCTTTTCCTCTTCCCATTCGAACATCCACAGGCCTATTTAGTAAGTGGGGTGTATCCTTGGTGACACTTGAGAAATAATCCTATACTTCCAATAACCCACTACTTCCTCCCCCAAGGATGTCCTAAAGTTCCTCCACCAAATTGGCGAGCCCCTCCTTGGGCGGATTTCTCCTTTTGCTCCTCAGCCTACGGGGTATTAGCAACCGTTTCCAGTTGTTGTTCCCCTCCCAAGGTTCCTGAATAGCTTCCTTCAAAAGGATTTCCGCTTGCAAATTTCCTTTTTTTATTCAAGATATTGAATTTAATACTTTGAAAAATTAAAGCACGATTCCCCTATTCGGCCTCACTTGTCGGAGACTGAACTACCGCTCGCTTACTTGCTGATCAAGGAGATCCAAACAGATCAATCTTGTTAGGAGGTACTGCCCAAGGAAAAGAAAAGGTGACTTCCGGATCAGGGATAATAAATAAAATAGGAACCGGATAAAATCGATATTTTGAATGGGCTTCAGTCTCAAGCGTTTGAAATAAACAGTTTTGGCTTGTACATTCATAATGATACCATGAGTGCTTTAGGCCGTCCACAAGATATGTCGGAGAAGGGCAATCACTCGTTCTTAAAACCAGCATTCTTAAGTTTAAGATCAAAGAGTCGGGCGGAAAAAGGGGAGAGCTAAATCGAGCAGGTTTCCATGAAGAAGATCTTGTTCAGCATGTTCTATTCGATACTGGTAGGAGAAGAACCCGACTCGGTATTCTTAAAAAAAGAGGGGAAGCAGAACCAAGTCAAGATGATATGGGTCGCCCCTTCTTCTTGCGCCAAAGATCTTACCATTTCCGAAGGAACTGGGGCTACATTTCTTTTCAATTTCCATTTTCTCAACACCACCTCGGAGGAAAGCGTTGGAAGGATTCAAGTAGTTCTTAAATAAAAATAAAAAAGAAATTTTCTTCCTTCCAATTTTGTTTGCCCAAAAGACAACTTTTTTTCTCCATAGGTAGATTCACTTGTGAAGCTATGGGATGGGACAAGATTCAAAAGTACCAAAAGTAAGTTAAGTGGGACGCTGAGTTCATTGCTGCGATCGAGGGTCCAAAGCAGAAAGACCTAAATCGAAATGAATGGAAGATGCCTCTGGAACTTTTTGGTTCTTTTTTGGGGGCGATATGGAAGCAGTCGATTGGTCGTCCGTTCATCTGCTTCAGTTTATTTGCCCCTCATTTCTCCTTTTATTAGCACAGCACCTTGTACTCCTTTACAGAAGCTGGATCTTGTTGCACCCGGTAACAAACATTCATAAACCATTTCTCGAAGTACGTGTCCGGATAGCCCAAAATGTCGATAGTTAGCTCTAGGTCTTCCGGTCCAGCTCGCAAAGAAGCGAAACATTAACGAGCCAGAACTGGTTACTCTTACTAAGGAATGTAGTGCACTCGTTCAAATAAGCTACCTCTCAACTTAGATGCCAGACAGGTGCAGGTAGCTCGACTGCGTTACCCGTGATTGAAACACAAGCTGGAGACCTTTTGAAGGTGAAAAACTACGCTAGCTAAGAAAAAGAAAAGGGCTGCGCTAATGGCAAGGAGCAAGAAAAGGGCAGCTAGCTCGAAATTTTCTCAGAAGAGAAGTCAGAACATGTGTTTTTCACGACCCGGACGAATTGGTCTTTAGCTTTGAGTGATCCAATCATTGGTGAATGGGTTCAGTAAGGTAGAAGGAAAGGGCCCCTCCCGACCTGGGAAATTCACAGCAGGAAAGACTGGCGCCGATCAGCGAAAGCGAACCCTTCAGTACATCGCGTTCAGCCCTCCCTCAAAATCCCATTTGTTTTATTGAGGAATCACTCTTGAGAACTTTTTTGAAATGAAAGAGTTTCCACGGGCGTCGGATATCATTTCTTCAAATAAGGAAGACATCAAGAGAAACAGACGAAGCAGCTCAAGCAGAGCTAGAAACGGAAGCTCCCGAAAAGGAGTCTATTGATTCTCTCCCAATTGGTTGGATCGTAGGGGCGATGATTTACTTCACGGGCGAGGTCTCTGGTTCAAGTCCAGGATGGCCCAGCTGCGCCAGGGAAAAGAATAGAAGAAGCATCTGACTCTTTCATGCATACTCCACTTGGCTCGGCTTAAACCTCCGACCATCCGTTCTCGTACCAAAAGGAATATAAAATTTTTTTTTCGTACCTTGATTGGACCCACCCAAAAGCAACAGGAATCCCTTTCTGCTCCCATTTAAGGAAAAAGCACGAACATGAAGGAAAGGCTGAATTCGAAACATCTTGAATCGGATTCTCTCTTCTCAGAGAGCTTGAGAGTGAAATGAGTGGGCCGGCCAAAGAAGACCACTATGGAAGTGAAAGGGGAGGGCAAGAGCGGTTCGAAGACCATAGCCCGATGTGGGTGAAAGAGCTTTCATTAATAGTATGAACTGGTGGATCAGCAAGATAGCTAGAGCTCCTTAAAGGAAAGCAAAATCCAATTCTATATTATATCAAACTATAAAGCAAAGATGAGGAAGCTGCGCCTTTACTCGCTCGAATTAGAGGAAAAAGCCTAAATCGGTATCAATAACTTCTATCGTACTGAGGTGCTTGCTAATCTCTCGGACGAGTCGATGTCAATAGCAATTCTGATGAAACATCTTAAACATCTTTAGTGCCTTTTGCCTTTGAGAAGGCGCCACCCAAGTCTCCTTTGATACTTCGGAGTCAGGAATTTTTTTTCCAAGGAAGGCGGATTTTCTGCGGAATTTGCACCTATTTGTATCTATTTAGTGATCAGTCCGCTAGTTTCTTTGATTCCACTCGGTGTTCCTTTTCCATTTGCTTCGGTTCGCCAGTTCAGGCTCAACTCCTCGCTTTACGTTAGCGGACTTACAGGTCGGGCCGGGGCTCCACGCTCTTTCTTTCTGTGTGGGACGATGCCGGGGAATGTGTCGAGGCGGAAAATCCAAAGTGCAAATAACATAATATGAAAAAAGAAAAAAGTTCTATTGAGCCACGCTCAGCAGCATCGCGCCCATCCTGCGCGTCGCCGCCGAGATCGAGCCCGAGCGCCCCCGAGGAAATAGGATACTCTGTTTACATAGAAATCCCTACGTCCTTACATTCTATTTAGGATTAGGAATAGGTGTAATCAGACCTGCTTTTGCCCTGATTCGAGTAATCATTTATTTGGTACCGCTCAAGGAGCGGGAACTGCCATTCTCGTGTGGGGTGAACCAAATTCTCATTGAATTGGATTTTTCCATTCGAAGGGGATCGTACAAGGTCGGCAGTACCCCCTGTGAATACTCCGCCAGTATGAAAAGTTCTTAATGTTAGAAAAAGGCTTATGCTCCTTTATCTTAAAAGAACGGACTAACAGGGTCAAGTCACACACTCATATTCCAGAGATACCGAAACAAAAAAATTCCGCGGTCGAACTACCATAATATCTAGTATTCTCCTTTAGTTTTTTTCTCTATCTAGAAGTGGAATAGAATAACCCGGTTGAAAAAATTAATTAACTGCAAATCCTTTATCCCCAGTTCAAATCTGGGCGCATTCAAGTCGATCTATTACAACCGGCGCGGTTGTTTAGATCCTATTTCAATCGGAACTTTCCGCGTCGATCCTTTTTTATTGCAAAAAATCCATTCATTTCTGGGAGCACTAGCACAAGCAAAAATGGTTGAAAAGTCTACTGTTTGAAAGAGAGTAAAACAACCAAAAATCCCAAGAGCTAATCCAAAATCACCTACTCGATTGACAAGCAGAGGAAACAAAGGCTAAACTAAGCGCTTTTGTTTGAACAAAAAAGCCAGTTCCAATAGACTTATGGAATGTTCCCGTTCGTGTGCATCCAGCAGGAATTGAACCCGCAAATTTACCAATTATGAGTTGGGCGCTTTAACCTTGACTCTAGTAGTGTAGTTAGCATGCCTTCCGTTCCTTGCTTGCTTATGCACTTTTTAATTAACCCTGCACGTAGTCTATGTCTGGGGAGACAGGTGCGGTAGAGAGGTCCCCCACTTCGATTCCTGTCCCGTTAGCATCTCCGATCCGAGAGTTGGGATGACTCCGTTAGTTTCGGTCGGGAGCCGGACGGTAATGGACCTACAACCCTTGCTTGTGGACTAGCTGCAGAGCTAACCTTTGTTCTATTGGTTTGGTGGATACATCTGTATCCTTAACATACTGAAACGATTGTCATTATTCGTATCAAACCAATAGCGATTCATACAAGCTAAATCTTCTAATCAATGGTGGGCCAATAATGAATTTTTTTGCATATGTATTAAGCTTATTGAAGATGCTAGAAAATCTATGAACAAGTACCAGGTTAGTAATTCAATTGTGATATCTTTAGCCTCCGACCCGACCAAGAGAGAAGACAGGGTCAAGCCGACGCCGCCCTTCCTCACCTGCCTGAATGGAATGAATATCTCCTTCGTCTAGTCGACGGTAAAACAGATCAAACGGATTATTATCGAAATGATTTGAACTGTTTCAAAGACCCAACATGCATTTTTTTGCATTGCTTTGATTAGGCTTACTGTAAGTTTGTTTGAAGATAGAAATAGAAACAAGGATAGCGAACGGGTTACCTACTCCTAAGGGTCAAAGCAAGTCTGGCACCAACAGTCAAACTAGGAGCTCAACGGCCCACTCCAGTATCTGCTTTGATTCATGCAGCTACTATGGTCACTGCTGGCGTTTTCATGATAGCAAGGTGCTCCCCTTTATTTGAATACTCACCTACGGCTTTGATTGTTATTACTTTTGCACTCATTTAGAAGCCGCTCATGCAACAACGTTTAAGTAAATCCTTCCGCCCTTATTTTCTTTAGTCTAGTTGTTGGAGGAAATGCGCTACTAATTCTTCCTCCGCTTCTGGTAAATCAAAGGGTAATCTTTCACATTCTGCCAAAGAAGAAATTAAAAAAACCAGAAAACCTATCTATCAACCAAGGCAATCACTGGCACTCCGTTTACCTGGTATCTCTGTCCATAGTCTCATCTCCAGGTAACTCCATCTTTTTCAGCTCTGCTCCCGAAAAGAGAAAGGAGACTCCAAGTTCTTATGGCAGAGAAAAAAAGAATTTCTTGAGATGGAAGTATAGATATAATATTCTTACCAAGATAACTGGAAGTCCCAACCGATAAGAATCCTAGTGAACCTAGAAAAAGTCCATCCAGTTTATTCTTTTGGGGTTGTGTGTGGGACTTTCCTCTTGATGTGGAAAAATAGGCTCCAAGTCTCTTGCTCCTATTAAGCTCAGCCTTAGTAGAAGTGGGCAGCGGCACTGGGTGGACAGTCAACTCTGCTCAATCAACTCGGAACAAAAGATAGAAAGAACTTGTTCCAATGGTGGAGTCAAAACTTGATTGACCCGGGTCAGAGCAATCCCTCGGCTAAAGGAAAGGAAGGACAGAGGGGTCGAGGTCCTACGAGGTACCCACTACTCGGAGTACCCTCCCACCAAAAAAAGATGTGTGGTTCGGTGGTTCGACCAGAAATGCTATGCTTACGCACAAGACTACCCCTCTTCCCGAAAGCTTCTATTGCTTTTCAGATAATATGAACTCTATCTGAAGTATTGTTGGAAATGACAAAAGGCTCCTAAATTGATACCTAATAATAGCTTAGCAGCTCCTTCGTTTTACTAAAGAGCCAAGTTCGGACAAGCAACTCGGAAGGAGGAATGTGTTGAGATGCCTATGCCTAAGAGAGATAAGCGGAGGACGCGCTTCAGATTATTAGCCTGGAGTTCGCCACCTTGCACCGACCATCCAACGGACCATGGACTAAACGGCCACTGCCTTTCATTTTGGTCAACCCGCTGTGGAAGCCTTTACTCGAGGAGGTGCTGCTGGTCCAGTGAATCAAGCCATTCTTTGCCTGTCGACCCTCACTCTTCCTCTTGCTTCCTTAGGAAAGAGCCGCCGATGTCTGGAGCAGGAGATGGAAGCTTGGGTTGAGGAGGCTGTCAACGAGTCATCAAAGGCGATAGATTGGTTATATTCGGATTCGTTTGATTTTGATTTTCTTTTTTTTGGTTGTGAGAGGTCTGAGTCGTTGACTCACTTGCCTTATTTTGAGGAGACTTCCAAGCCAAAACGTCCTCAATGTGCGTCCACAGCTTACTCGAGTGCTTGAGATATTCATTCGGTTTAAGGCACCTTCATCGTAGGAAGGAAAAAACTAAAAATATAGAGAAAGTTTCAAAAACAAAGAAAAAAAGTGAATCAAGCCGACTATCGGATTTGAACCGATGACCCTCGCATTACAAATGCGATGCTCTAACCTCTGAGCTAAGTGGGCTTACATAACAAAATTTTTGTACATTCAAAAAAGGAATTGATTCCGTAAAAGATGGGATTGACCAGTAAATAGAAAATTACTGATATTTCATCCTTGTGAGATTGTCAATTTTGTACCAATTTTTCCCATTATTTGACTATCCATAATAGTGCGGAAAGAAAGCCCGGAGGAAGAGTGGCCTTGAGTTTCTCGCCCCTTTGCCTTAGGATTCGTTAATTCTCTTTCTCGATGGGACGGGGAGGGGCACGTGGAATCCCGTGTGAATCAGCAAGGACCACCTTGCAAGGCTAAATACTCCTGGGTGACCGATAGCGAAGTAGTACCGTGAGGGAAAGGTGAAAAGAACCCTTATATTTATTGGTTCTACAGAAGAGTTAAGAATGAATTGTTCCCGAGTAGAGAGGGCAGGATAAGGATTCAGTAAGAAGGAGAGTCTACTTATGGCCAGTGTGTGCAAGTGCGTCAGATTCACCAGGAGCATGATCTGCAAGCAATTACTCTGGATGCTGATCCTGCAGAGCAGACACCTCCAGCTGTTGTCCATCGACTACGCCTTTCGGCCTGATCTTAGGCCCTGACTCACCCTCCGTGGACGGTCAAAAGCGACAGACTGTAAATCTGTTGAAGGTTTTCTACGTAGGTTCGAATCCTGCCTCTCCCACTTGTTGTAGACTTAAGAGAAGAGAAAGTAGGCGGAAGCCTAGGAGGGCCAACCGAGCTACACCGTGGCCGTTGTTCGAAAGTCAACCGGAAACCGAGCCCTAACCTTTAATTCCACTCATTTAGAAATCGATCGGCGAATGCCAGAGGAAGGATAAGGGGAGCCTACACCAACGTAGTCTTAGCCCTAGAACACATGGAGGACCAATTCCTCTACCCCGCTTCTTCCCCTGATCTTTCTTTCCCTCTTCCCACCGGGGTTCCCCTTGCTTGCTTGGCCGGAAAGCGGTCTTCTTCAAGCCGAAGGGGAGCCCGGATAATTGAATGAAGATCGGAGCCAGACAAAGATAAGACTCCACGGCGGCACGATCGGGATGATCCAAACGGGTCAAAAATGAGTCATCTTTTTCAGCTCTGCTCCCGAAAAGAGAAAGGAGACTGATCTTGACGTCGGCACATTCTTATTATGAGAAGGGGTCATTCGAGCCTATGGAAATAGGATACTCTGTTTACTTGCGGTAAGAAGGGGTTTCGTTCTAGTGCCCGGAAATACTCGAAAGCCGTTTGCACGAGAAAAAGAACGGAGCTGAGCTAGAGGAACAGGTTTTGGGTTTAGCTGTAGCTGAGGACAACTTATTTTAGGAGAGAGAATCAATGTTTAGTAGTAGGCCCGGTTCACCAGGTTCTACCACTGTTCGGCCCAATCATAGTCAAAATCTCGTAAAGTTCCACGCTCGCAGTTTGGTCAAGAAAGTTCCGGAAAGGTCATTGGGTCGCCTTTGGAAGCTAAAGCGAAAGTTGTAGAAAGCCGGGAGAAAAAGCGAAAGCTTGCTCGAAACGGCCTATACCCTAACCCTCGGAAGCGAAGACGCAAAGCGTCACTTTTTTCAAAAGGAAGGAGTTTTTTCTGACTGAATCCATCCATAAAGCCCACCCTCACCTTTCTTAGGACTATCAAGCCTTCTCGAATTAGGTCTATGGTTCTTGTTATGTCGAATCCAAAAAAAAGAACTTCTATAAATATAAGAAAATGAGACAGTAATGAGGTCCATATCGTCATCCTATATCTTATTCTCTTTCTTCAATCCCAATCCACTCATCTCGAAAACGACTTTTCCACTATCAACCCCAAAAAACCCAACTCTGCCTTACGTAAAGTTGCTTTTCTTTGAAGGCCGGCGAGGTATTTCAATCCGGACCGAGCTTTTCTGCTCACTCGTAGGGGTCCAGACCCCCACAAAGGGGGAGGGAGTCGACTGAACATCTCAGCCGCCCCCTTTCTTTTTTGAATTAGAAAGAAGGGGATGAATTAGAAAGAAAGAGATCAGGTTATTTATGATCGGAGAAAAGGAAGGGGCGTGGTTGAACGTAAGGCCAATGGCTAGCATACTTCGCTGAACACTCACTATATAATTATACTACTCCGATCCGAAATAAAAAAGAACCCTCAAATTATTTTTAGAAATTAAAGTAAGCACGCTATTCTAAATCGGACCTCTATTTCTTCACCTGCCTCCCCTCCCACCTGGGCATGGCGAGGAAAGTGAAAGGAAAGAGGGAAAGGGAGACACTGGGCAATCCGGAATCGATGAAATCACTGTTTTTTCGCCTTGTAATATGTCACTATTTCGTGTTTTCAAAGTTATTAATTGTCTCATACCCTATTTTGGATTTCGATATGAAGTTTGAGTGAGGATAATTGTCTTAAATTTCGGAGAATCGGCTGAAAAAACTTATAACGATGTTTGTCCCGCATATCAGACGGAAGAGACTTGTTGTAAATTCCTTAACTTAAGAAAGAAAAAAGAATAAAAACTATATACGATATTTATAACAATACTTGATACTACAGGACCCAAATTGTCAACAGGCTCCCCAAGAACGTTGAAAATTCGTCCGAGAGTAGCTCCACCGACCGGAACACTGAGAGGAAATGGAGAGAAGCTCATCCGCTAGAAATGCTTTATTTCGTTTCGTTCCCGCTTTCAACTCCCACTCCTTCTCCCTTTGGTTTCTAGAGGAAGTGAGAAAGTGGGGTGAACCAAATTCTCATTGAATTGGATTTTTCCATTCGAAGGGGCCTTCTCGGACCTGACGTCTCCATCACTACTAATAAGGAAGGCCACTTTCTTTTGTATCGGGCCTTCAAAACGCAACGCAGTAGAAACAGATAGCTGAGTAGAGAGTGCGGCCGAAGCATCCATAGCTTAGCGCCCGTGCATGCTATTCTCGTGTTCCGTGATTAGAAAAGACCTGTTTCTTGTTTTCTTTCGTCTCTGTTCGACCAGTCGGTCTCACAGTCAGGCAGGCTTATACCATTACGCTCACGAGACTCGGCGGGATTTCTGGTAAATCAAGCTCTCTCAGGGGTGGAAGCCAGCCCCCACTACTCGATGTTATCACTCTGCAGGCAAAGACAAAAAGCTACGCGCAAATTCTCATTGGATCTCGGTTGTTCTTAACAGCGATGGCTATTCATTTAAGTCTTCGGGTAGCACCACCAGATCTTCAACAAGGAGTCCTATTGAAACCAAGAAATATAGGCCTGCTTGCCATCCACACCAGAATAGATAGAGTTTTCCGAAGAAACCTGCTAGTGGAGGAAGGCCTCCTAGGGGGGTATGGAGCTATCAGCAGGCCTTTAACTGAGTTGTTAAAGAAAGGTGCGGAGAAGAAGCCAGAAAAGGCTTCGCTATATGAGGAAGCGAAGACGAGTGCTTCCGCCGCTAATAACGGAGAGGCAAAAAAGTCATATCGGTCAGGAAACGACAATGACTCTTCTTCTTTCCGGGAAGCTATGGGCACCTCACAATTCTTATACGACATTAGTGGAAGCGAACATTCGTAGCATTCATTGTCACCGATCATTGACAAAAGAAGAAAAAGCTCCGACATGGACCCGGTGAAATTGAATTCTCCGTGAAGATGCGGAGTACCAACGGCTAGACGGTAAGACCCCGTGCACCTTGACTATAGCTTCGCAGTGACAACCTTGATCGAATGTGTAGGATAGGTGGGAGGTGGCATTTTCACTACTTTTGGCCACAGGCGAGATAGAGTTTTTTCTTGAAATTGAGTTCGGACCAGCTGATTACTCCTTTTTTCCTTTTTAAAGAGTGGCATTCTATGTCCAATATCTCGATCGAAGTACGGAGGTCAGAATAAATCTTGTTTTAAACTTTCTTAATGTCAGGAAGTAGAAGTACGGTGAAATAGATCGAGTATCAAGTATATTAGCTCGGACCTGTTCTGAAAAAGTCGAGGTATTTCGAATTGTTTGTTGACACGGACAAAGTAAGGGAAAACCTCTGAAAGAATTTCCATATTGACCCAGTCCCGATAGAAGGTCGAGTTTAAAAACAAACCGAAGACAAAGCAACGAATGAAAGGAAGGACGGCTCGCTTCGCTTTACAACCAGGGCGGGTCTCGCTGCCGGCCTGCAGTCTATCTTTCCTTTCTGGAGTTGTCCCGGAGAAGAAAGCTTCCCTCGAAGTGATGAAGTTCACCCCGCTCTCGAATCTCAATTCGTAGTTGGCCTGAAGCTTAGACATGGCACCCCTTCCCTAGCCGCCTTTTCTTATGATGTCTCGAAAGCGGAATCTCACCATTCGAGAAGCTATGGAATCGTCGACCCCCTTACCAAGTAGACTATAAAGGTTCTTGTTCTATATATTCCTTTTCTAGTCTTTCTCTTTTGATGTCGCAAAGTTGAAACCAAGAAATATCTGTTACGTTCCTGATGTTTCCGAACACTTTCAATAAAACCCTCTCGTAGAAGTATTTTAACAATGTTTTCGCTTTTGAGCTTTCTTCAGGATTTGGCCCGAACTGTTCGGCAGATTCCCACGCGTTACGCACCCGTTCGCCACTTTGTTCTCAACTATTCCGATTCCAGCAAACGGAGGCCGTTAGGTCAAAGCCGTAGCGCGCGCCCTGTAGTTTTGAAGCAGGGCGAGACAACTTTAGCTAGGAGCCTCTTTTCCTTCTGCCCAGCTCCCCCACGAGCTTTCTTAATCTTATACAATTATTTATTATATATTGGTTCAAAAAAGAGGGATCAATTAATGGGGTGCATTTTTCTTAGGGCAATTCTAGGCAAGACCTTGAATCACAGGGTTTGTTCCTGGCAACCCAGCATTCTTTATCTACGGATAATGCAAATCGAAGCTATTTGATGTCTGACTCAGGCAAAAAGAAAAGAAAGAAGAGAACGAAAGGAGAACAGAACTTTGTATTTGGTAAAGGCTTCGTCAGCAGAGACGAGAGCGGGGCCCTTTTGAAAATCAGCCTCTGACGGCTCCATATTGATTTTTCCCCAGTTTTCTTTCAGAAGAAGCCCTCCTACTTCTTGTATTTTTTTACAATTTTGGTTAAGTGAGGGATCAAATATGTAGTCAACTTTATTTGCCGCGGGGTAGCGCGGGGAACTTGCTGAATCAACTCCTTGGAATCGATTTATAGATAGCTTTGCTTCACTATATAGCGTGGGACGAATTGATAAGCTCTGAATGCAGGAAGGGAAACCTTAGAGCTTTCTTTCTAGAAAGTCAGCAGCTGGCCCAAGGTGACCTACTGGGAAATGAAAAAACAATTGGTTCAATCGAGTACTTATAAGCCGCTGGATCAAGAAAAGGGGGGTACTACGAGCCCTCTGCCCCACGCATCTAACCAGCTCGCGTGGTTCACCGGTTCCACCGACCTCGCTTGAATGAAGACACCCGATCGGCCCGACTTTCCCAAATGGCTTTTTTCATTGCCTTTCGGAATGAAACTCTATTTTTTAATTGGAAAGCTATATATTCTGCAAGATCGATCTATTATCCACCTCTGTATCTATTCTTTCTTAGCTAAACAGGTGGAAGATCTATCCAATTTGGTTATATTATATCATGGACTCGAAAATTTTGACAATTCTCTTTCACTTGCATTTTCTTTCGTGAAGGCTCGCTCTCGTTCTTCCCTCATTGGCACCTTTTCGAACACAACTGATGCATTCCAAAATAACTCTGATTCTAACATCTTGAAAAAAGTCCAAAATAGCCTATTGGGGTTCAGTTGGCGAGAAAAGCCTTCTTCCTACATCTGCGAGTAAGGGGCAACCTTTTTTATTAATTCACAGGTAAGGCAAAGTGCTCCGATAGTGCTTCTCGTTGTGACTGAAGGAAGGTTCATTCTGTGCAAGATATATGCTAGTTTACAAGCATGAGACCCTCCTTTCGGGCCATCCATTCCAAGTTTAGGGACCTAGGTTATAGTATCCCTATCAAAGAGCTGACGAAGGGGATGAGCGGAAGAGGTCGTCTACTGGACGCGGTTCAACAGCGTAGCAATTCTCGCGGGAATCTCGGTCTTGTTTGGGCCGATTCCTTAACGAGAGCCTAGTCGAAAGCTAATAAGTCGTTTCATACCAGTTCCGTCTATCTCTTTATTATGAAAGACCAGATTCATTCCATGAGTAAACGATTGAATGGGATTCGCTTGGGCAACGAAATCAAGTCCTGGTCCCCTTTTCTCTCTTCCTGGCTGTCTTTGCACCCCCACCTCCTTTATCACTGAGCGGTCATTTAGGGGCCTTAGCTGGTGATCCGGGCCCATCGCGGTTAGGATCCCATGAACCAGGAGCGCCAGCACCGGTTCCTCGATCTTCCTTCCAATCAATGGTTGGACGATCAATACCATCGAACTATTCCATTCCACTGCTGAATGACGGAAACGGAAGCTTTTTCTTACTGATGGACTGCTTAGCTTTCAATTTGCCTCTGACCATCAAATTAAATGTGAATAACCCGTCCTCCTCTCTTTGAAACAAGGCCGCACTCTCTACTCAGCTATCTGTTTCTACTGCGTTGCGTTTAAAGATAAGCAAGACTAAAAAAATATTCGTCGGAATAGCGGAATACAAAATTAAGAAACGCCCCTTGCCTTTCTTACTGGATTTCCAGTTGATGGGGAAGGCTTGGCAAAGAAGCTTGTGTCGGAAGAGAAGTGGAAAACTAAACTCAAAGGAATTGACGGGGGCCCGCACAAGCGGTCAATAAATTCCAAAATCCATTTCGCCGCCCAGTAGCTACGACCGTTTTTTTAATCGGTACTACGGTCCATTGTAGGATGATTTTCCTAAGGCCTTGAATTCGTTGGCAAGGTGATCAGGGTCCTCTCCCCGGGCGGGCCCCTCTTTCTTTTCTCTTCCAGCCCCCCGGCCCCTCTCTCTTTGCTTAGCGCCCTTGTGTTTCGAATAGAAAAGCACTGGAGATATCTGTGGAACTGTTGTTTTTCTTAGGGCAAGCTAGCAGAAAGAAGTAATCTATCTGGTTAGCCAGGCGAAGCATTTAGGGTTCATAAAAATAAGGTTAGGGGGGATAAAAAGAAAACCTCCTCCCATTCAAAGTGACTCTTGGTTGCGGGGCCAGGGGGGGGACCTACTATCTACTTAACCGCTAGGCAAAGAGGGAGGAGCCAGGAAGCGGCTCAACCAATGATTTTGATTAGACACTTCTCCTTGTTGAATGAGAATGAAGTTTTCGACGACTA